>CM035150.1:20879162-20889162 GCA_020205605.1 Panax ginseng
AGGGTCCATAAAAAGAAAGAGGAAGATGTTTCCTCGATACTACAGGACAAAAAGGCAATCAAAGTATGCCCATTCAAAGGAGAAACTACACCCTTTCCAAAGACAAACCGCAAACCCTCCAAGATCAAAAGGTGGAGAAGTCAAACGCCATCGAAAGTGTTTACACCCTTGGGGATACCGAGAACATTCTTAATCTTCCGACAACACGTAAGAAAAATTACGATCTTCTTCCACCACCAAATTTCTAATGGACGGGTTTCAATGTCGCTAGAAATGTGCTTATCATGCCGGGCACCGGACATGATACTGTGGATTGTTGGGCCTCAAACACAAGATCCGTGGACCTAATAGATAATGGAGAGATCGAGTCACCAAACCCGATCAATTTCACGATAAGACAACCTCTTCCTCAACACAAAGAAGAAGAGGTCAACATGATTAATTGGAGCAAAGGGATGTAGTTCCAACTTCAACCAGATTCCCCTGCACCATCAAAGACGGTGATGATGATGGGATTATGCTAAGTTCCAGCTTCACAATGGAACGAAAGATGAAAGCTCTCGCAAACAAATTGAGCAATCAAGGAATCGGTGACTTATCAAAGATCAAGTGACTCTCAAGAATTAATCACCAGAGCATGCCGCCTCCTACCAATCATCATGAATATTCCCTCGTCCCTTTCAGAAAATGAAATGCTGGAAGACAAAGTGACGAAGAGAGCAAATGCCAAAGCCCGTCGGGATTTCGCCAACAAACGGAATTCACCTATTTGGGCCAACCCATGGAGGAAATCCTTCACATGTTAATCAATGAAGGAAGGATCGCCCTTCTACCTCCAATCAACCCCGCGTCGGATGATAAACTCGATGGAGTATGTCAATACCACTCCTGGGCCTCATGGTCACAAAGACGTAAGAATGTTGGGCACTCCGCCACCTTATTCAAAATCTAATCGACAAGTGGTGTGTATCAAGGCTCAATGTGATAAATCTACACCGTGTTACGTGCAAGTGAGAATGCAGCCCTACTAAGTGGAAAAGTGTGGTAGAAGTTATATCCATCAAGTTGAAGGGATTAATATTTTTCTCACAACACCGATAATTTCACCAAAGGAGGAAACAATCCTTTGAAAGTGGCCGCCCCGAGCCAATCAACTTGCCATGCAGAGCACAATATCCTATTGTTAGCTTATGCAAGGTTCCGTGGAATTATGGAGAAGGTGAAGGATCCACCTCACATACCATCGCCGCAGGTCGTCAAGGAAAATCCATCAGATCTTCCCCATCGGGTGATGAACCCCACCACCAAATCAAAGGGAAAATACCCATGGAGAAGATTGAAAATTCCTCCGCTACCGTGGGTCATAACGAAGCCCTGGTGGTTTTAAGCTTCAAGGAAGCTCCACCACAAATATCAATTTTGGACTTGGTCCTAACTTCCGAGAATCACCGGAAGGTCTTGTTAAAGGTTTTGAAGAAGCCTCATCTCCGACATCAAGGATACGTAAAAAATTTCAACACATGGTTGATCACATTTTCAACAACAATGTGATATCCTTCATCGATGATGACATACCATCCAAGGACCGGTCATTGCAAACCGCTGCACATCATGGCCTCTTGTCCTCTGGATATATGGTGGTCGGAGTCTTAATAGATGGAGGTTCCTCTCTCAATATCTCGCCCATATGCCACCTTGGTGAAGATGAATATCAATCTCAACCGAATTCGAGTAGCCATACTATCATCAAAGCTTTTGATGGAGCCCGCCAGAATTTCTGTTGGAGTAATTGAGTCGCCAATCTAAATTGGCCCTCATACATTCTCGCAGATCCTTCCATGTGCTCAAGATAGATTCGGATACAACCCGCTCTTGGGACGACCATGGATCCATATGGTCAAGCCCCTCCACCCTTCACCAACAATTGAAGTACATTATCAACAATAGCTCGGTCACGGCCAACGCCGAACCGTAGATTCCTCAAAGACGGGACATTCCGCTCATCAATGCCAATGCAGACGTAGAACCTACCGGGCCATGCTTTGAAATAAGCAACACCCAATACCACGCTTATTGAGCACCATCGCCTCAAACCCCACATTTCACCGAGGTGATGTCACCACTCAAGAAATGATGTCGCTGGGTCATAAGCCGTGACAAGGGTTGGGTAAAGATGGCCAGGTATCCAAGACTCATCTCGATTAACCAAGCAAGTTGAAAAAATGGACTAGGCTATTCTCGCCACTCTAGTCACAGTGAATCCTCATAAGCATCAACAGATTCCTTCACTTCAACCATGTGTATGTTTGGCTTCGCATTTCTTCAAACTCCGAGTCCGCACAACCTCCAAAGAAAGGTGCCAAACCAATGTCATGGCCATGTTATTTCCTAAGCCAAACCGGTGGAGGAAAAGAAAATCGTTATTCCGCATCCCGCAATCAAGAAAAGGAGCGAGAATCAAGGAAAACGTTGTCCGAATAATGTCGGGCATGCGATCATCGTCCATGATGAACATACCAACAGATACACCCTGCATGATGATTGCTCGACATAATGGCCATCATTCGGGATAGAGAGGATGATGACAATCCCTCCATCATCAAGGGTCCATCCCGACTTTACCCTTACCAATTGGAACAACATTCCTCGCTTTGGTCGACAGGTAAAGCGGGCGTAAATTTTTTTCGCTTCAGAGATACAATAATCGCTACTTTTTCTCAGACAAGATAGCAGCTTTATTTTGCCAAGATATGCTAACATTGTGTATGATCAACGATTTCATATATATATACTAAGTGAAAGCATATTTTGTTTTCAGACTCTAAATTTAGATGTGCTCAGATTTATGACACGATGCCTCTCCTACGCAAGGATTGTACTTTGATGTAGAGATGAATTCAAATTTTGATGGATCTCCGTGATGACATTGAGGTGCCTCGTAAATTCAAGAATGGGTCAAAGACAAACCCAAACCCAACCTTGATCAAACCACTTCTTTCAATCTCTAACCTTAGAAAGCCCTAAGTTAATCCAGATTGGTTCAGACCTTACCCCAAACCAACGGAATGACATGGTTACGCTTATTAACCCAATTCCGTGGATGTGTTTGCATGGTCTCATGAAGACATGGTGGGTTTATCCATCGACATTGTCCTTCATCGCCTTCCCATTAAAGAGGGATTTAAGCCAATCACAAAAGCTCAAAGCGATTGAAACCCGAGTGGAGTTTAGCAGTGAAAGAAGAAATTGTGAAACAATTTCAAGCCTAACATCATCATGGTGTCTACATATCCCGAGTGGATATCCAACATTGTACCCGCGGTTCTAAACTCGAGGGAAGGTGTAGTTTCATGGATTATCGGACTTGAACAAAGCTTGCTTAAAAGATAGCTTTTCCCGCGCCATTTATCCACATTCTCATTGATAACATCGCAATAATACGACACATGTACTCCTTTGTCGATTGCTTTTATGGGTACCATCGATCATGGTTGCCGAGGAAGATCGTGAGAAGACCGCTTTCATCACTCCTTGGGGAACTTTTTGCTATAGACGGTTGTCATTCGCCTCATCAATGCCGTGAGCTACCTATCAACGAGCTATGATGGCTTTTCCACGACTTAATGCATAAAGAGATTGAGATCTACGTGGATGACATCATTGTCAAGTCCCTAAGGAGGATGACCATCTAGACCATCTCGTAAAGTTGTTCAACAGTTGCGTAAGTACAACTTGAAGTTGAATCCAGCTTAAGCGCGCCTTTGGTATCAAGTCGCAAGTTGCTAGGATTTCTAGTCACCACAAAGGGATTGAGTCGATCCTACCAAAATCCAAGCCATCATGTAAATGCCCATTCCTCGATAGAGAAGGAAATACGGGATTTTTTGGGAAGGATCAACTTCATCGCCAGGTTTATCTCCCAACTCACAAAGAAACTCGTGAGCCAATCTTCAAGTTATTAAGGAAGAACTCCTCCATGAAATGGAATGATGAGTGCCGTAATGCCTTCCTTACAATCAAGAAATAGCTAGTCAAAGCTCCTATCTTGGTACCACCTGTGGATGATGTTCCTCTGCTCATGTAACCGCCCATAAGTGACAATGCCATGGGTCAGATGTCGACACAAAAGACGATAGAGGCCAAGAACGAGCTATCTATTACCTCAAAGAAAAGGTTCAAAGAAGAAAGAACACAAGTACACTCGATCGAGAAGACGTTGTTTTGCTTTAGCATGGGCTTCCATGAGGTTACAACATTACCTCCATGGTCACACAACCCATCTCATATCCCCGTGGATCCTCTCAAGCACGTGTTCAACAAACCCATGTTGAATTGCTCGGTCGTCAGATGGCGCTTGATCCTACAACAATTTGACATCAGATATGTGACTCAAAAGTCCATCAAAGGTCAAGGAATCGCAGATCAATCGGGTCGCCGCACCTTCGGGGATTTCAAACCCTTGGAAACATATTTCCCCGATGAAGGAGTAATGACAAAGGCAAGCAACACCATCAAGACAATACACGCCAATCATGGAAGATGTATTTTGATGGAGTCATAATATGGAAGGTTCTCGAGTCGAGCAATTCTAGTATCTCGACACGGGAGCAGATCCCGCTGTCATCAAATTACAGTTTGTCAACACCAACAATACTACCGAAAGTATGAAGGTCGCCTCATGGGGCTAAAACTTGCCCGCTCAATGGGCATCAAGCAATTAATCGCCCTTGAGATTCGGAGTTGGTAATCGCACAATCCACCCGAGTCTATCAAACCAAGGAACTACATTTGTCGCCTTTACCATCAAGCAGTGTTTTGAGATGGCTTTGAGTTCAAGAAATCTCCTTTCTACACATTCCTCGTAATAGGAATGATTTCATGGACGCATTAGAAACTTTGGCCTCCTTGATTCGAGATATCGACAAGGAACACTTGCCAAGCGCCACAATTTCCCGCACAAGGCCCCAACCTTATGGGAATTACGTTGAGAAGTATCGGATGAGCTACCTCCCATCCAACCTCCTTGGTATCAAAGATATCAAGGAATATCCGCGAGATGGATCTACACCGCCGAGGCGAGCCTCGACCGAGAAAAGGCGGATCCATCGACTTGCTATGAAGTTCTACCCGAGTGGAGATGCGCCTATAAAAGAGATGCAGGACTAGGTCTCCTCGTGTGTCTAGACAAAGATCAAGCCCAAAGGCTTATGGATGAAATCCATGGTGGAGTCTGTGGTCCCCCACATGAGTGGCCCCTCCTTGTCAAAAAAGTCCTCGTGACGGGACATTACCGGGTCGCTCTCAAAGTCGATCAGCAACGACCACGCCGTAAGATGCTATCAGTGCCAGATCATGGGAATGCTATACACGCCTCCACGGAGCTCCACAATATGAGTTCGCTTGGCCCTTCTCAATGTGGGGAATGGACGTTATTGGGCCCATTGAGCCTAAAGCCAAGAATGGTCACCGATTTATCTTCACCATGATCGACTACTTCACCAAGTGGGTAGAAGCCTCCTTCCCTGTGGTCACTAAAGAAGTCATCATTGCTTTCATCGTAAACAATGTCGTTTGTCGATATGGACAACCAGAGGTGATTGTGTCGACAATGCCAAAACCTCAACAACAAAATGATGGAGGAGTTATGCAAAGAAATTCCACATCAAACATCTTAACTCACATCTATCGTCCAAGATGAATGGTACGCATGAAGCTGCTAACAAAAATATCAAGAAGATTATGCAAAAGATGTCACCAACCACAAAGATTGGCCTAACTTGTTGCCTCTTACTCTATTAGCCTACGTAACCACAATGTGTATTTCAACCGGGCAACCCCTCACGCTTTAACCTATGGGATGGAAGCAAAGGTTCCCATAGAAGTTGAGATGGAATCTCTCGTAGTGTTGATCGACGCCACCTGGATGAAAACCAATGGGTACAAGATGTATCACCAATTGTCTCTCGTAGACGAAAGGCGTAACCGCGGCTATCTTCCATGGTCATTTATATCAAGAAAGGATCGCCAGATCCTACAACAAAAAAAGTCCGGCTACGGCAATTTAAACAACACGACTTGGTTCTCAAGAAGATTCTTGACAATCAAGATCAAAGCCAAAGGAAAATTTGCTCCTAACTAGGAAGGCCCGTTTATTGTCAAAGAAGTATCGACAGAGGCGCCTCAGATTACAAGAAATGGACTACGATGAATTTCCACAACTCATCAACTAGCACACCGTGAAACCAGATATGTCCTCAAGTAACCAAAGAAACACCCCGGTGCATCATCATCATCGTCACCACCATTCCGGTTCTTTAACCCTTTACCACCTATAACTTGCTACACTTTGCCCCTCGTGGAAACATACTCTTCAAGCCAAAGAAACTGGCTTTCTCCTTTCATGCTCATACAACTTAGGTCATCCCACCACGGATTGAACCTCTTGCATTCAGAATTAGCCATACCCATACATGGGATCAAACTTCTCCCGCCCGCAGCTTTATCCTCAACCAAGGATTAAACTTTCTCCTCCCCGCACTCTGACCTGCACATGGGATTACGCTTTTCTTCTCGCCATGAGGGGCGTAACTACGCCGACCGATCTCCTCTTCAATAGGAGTACGAGGCAACCATTTCATATGGCCCTACGCAATAAAACAAAAACAACAACAAAACATTTCTACCCTCTTCTCCTTACAAAAAACAAAACAACCAAAAACATTCCTACACCATATCACCTATATACAACGTTGAACCTCTTACACTAGTGTTCGAACCACGCAGACCGATCTCCTCTTCAATAGAGAGTAGGTAGTACCATTCATGGTGCGGTCTCACCCCTACCAAAACACAAACCATTGTCACGGGTATTAGGATTCTCTTTCAATCCACTACATTTCATTTCTATTGCATCAAAAGGATGGAATTACCCTAACTCCTCCCAAATAGGAGATTCACGACCATCTAAGTCATGTCATCATACCTCAAGAGCAATACTAAACCATAAGAGGTGGAATTAACTAGGCTTCTCCTAAATAGAAGTATCGGCAACCATCCGTGGTGCATCAATCTCGTAGAGGAAAGCCACACCTCTCCACATTTCCATTCGTAAACAAGTCCCAAGATACCAAAGATGGTAGGGATATACATAGATCGATGATCCATTCTGAAACTATCCAGAGACAGTTCAATGTCCATCCACCAAGGAAGAATTCATAATTCATCCAGATCACAAGCCCCAAGCAAAGAAAAAAATATCAAGCAAATAGCAAGGCATATCTAAAAGGGAAGTGATCCAAAAATATATTTCCCTATCATATATAATGCTGTTTGATATATATACAATGTGAACTGTACATGACAAAATGGCTAAGCTAGTCTGTGCAGGTAAATACAAGATCATCTACGAATTAGGGTACATGCGAGCTAGCAAGACCAACATGGCATCCCTCTCAGATGAAGGAGGTAAAGCTGTAGTCTCCTAGATAATAATATCCACACAACCCAACAGATCTATAGCCATCTGCATGATGACTATATGCTCATCGATATAAGCGCTCATCTCTGCGATCATACTAGTGGTAAGGGACCTCGATGCAGTACTATCTATGACAGCCACATCCCGGGCAGATATAACACTATCCCTCTCAACTATCACTGCGTCTCTGTCTGACCTGGCCTCATCCCGCTCAACAACAGTGACATCTCTACGAGCTAATGCCTCGTCTCTCTCTAATAGGGCGGCGTCCCTCACATCAAGAGCAAATGACATCATAGATCGAATCTGGTCTCTCTCAAAGGTCATCGATGAAGACTCGCTTCTAAATATCGTGCCGAAAGGTCGGATCACAAAAGTATCGGTACTAGGAGAATCCGGAAGAAATGTCGGCAACCCAACAAATGCAGATCCTCCTCGATGTAGGTATCAATGTCCTCTATAGACTCTACATCGTCTAACTCAATCTCCCAGATCGCAAACATCGCCGCAGTACCGATAAAACCTCCGCTCCATCCATGCGAGTAATCGCATGGAATAACCGGACGACCGGTGAAAAGCAGCCTAGCTCACGCCGATCCCAAAAGAAGCGATACACACTAGATCGGCCCTCGGTGAGAGGTATCGAGAAGTGAACCGACCGCCGCCCGAAAGGATGAAAATCCTCGAACTAGTCAAACCGCGACATCACTCGCCAATGGATGATAAGTCGCCACACCCTCAAGCTAGCCAAAGGAGGAATCCCATGCCCGGAGCATGAGTAATGAAGTTGTATGGTGAGCAAAGCCCCGAGCACAACAATATGCTAAATGGATCTCTTGATATCCGCCAAAAATGCGATCAGATCGAAAGCATCTACACACACCGATGGTCAAAAGGAATACGACATAGCCACCTCATGGGAGAAACAATACCGTGCCATATCTAAAGGTACTAACGGTCGCAAGTGTGATATAAACCACACATACATACAAAGATGACCGAACTCCCAATAAACACACCGATGGGTAAGTACGGCAGTAGAGGATGTCGATCGCAAGGTCTCTCGCCATCATCATCATAGGTACAATGGTACGACCCTCCCGAGAGCTCTCACCGCCATGATAACGCTTATATATATCTCATCCATGTACCGCGCATGTCATGTGGGCCCCATGATAGTACACATAGTATCAAGACATCAACTCGAATAAAATGCCAACGCCAATGATCCTCCGACATGGTGAAATCTTTGAATCAGACATCACAGAATGTCGTGAAAGAGTCTATCCTCAAATTACACCAAATCGATGTCGCCAACCACGTTAAAACGCCGAGATCCGATCGACGGGTTACAACGTGAGTCCCCGATGGGGGTTAACGAGATCCCGGTGGGGGTTACAACACGCTCATCCATTGACAACTCTATCAACGAAGGTCAAACAACCTTGACATTATTTCACGATGGCGGTAGTAAACCCATCAAACGTTAAGAACCGCTTCAGTAGTCGCAGACGTATTCATGCGTCCCGATCCTCGACGGATTACAACGTGAGTTCCCAATGGGGGGTTACAACGATATCTCCTCAATGAGTAGTAACGTAACGCATGCTCATTAGATTGACACACATATCAACGAAGGTCAAGCAACCTTGACATCATTTCACCGATAGCGTTTAAACCTGTCAGAGCTATAGAGCTGTTCGAGGTTCTCATACCCAGCTACTCATATTCCCCAGCGGATCCCCGGTGAGGGTCACAATGAAATGCTCCGTTGATCTACTACGTCGCCGAAATGTCAAGCAACCTTGACGATCTCCTCACGTAGTTTCAAATTGATTGATTCACACGCCAAGAAAGGCCAAGTAACCTCGATAAAGATATCCCATGGATGTTTCAGCCGTTGATTCACACGTCAACGAAGGTTAGGCATCCCTGAAAGCATTTGCTATTGGCAGTAAATCCAATAGAATCATGACATATCCTGGCGATACTAACTAGGAGAGGTCAACATTATCCAAGAGGATAGATGATGGAATATGTTATACACATCCTCAAATAGATCAAGCTTTATCCCCACATATCTCTTACACATATGAGATACCCCTTCAGTATCAAGTCATTATCAAGAACACAGGAATTTGGTGATAACTCCAACACCAATATCCTAGCAGATTTGGCCAGCACATCGATTCGGGTCAAGATTGCCAATCCCTCATTGAAGCAACAGGGAACCAGCAATCATCCCCAGCATGTTGGGCCACAACCACATACACATGCATCATATATTTGCATTATGTTACTATCCATAGTACCATGTTTATCTTATTGCGTTTCAAGTGTCTAGGATTCTTTATCCTACCCATGCATCGCCATACATGAGTATGATAAAGAGGGCATCTATAGACACTCAAAATTTTTCTACATCATCGTTATTAACATTACAGAGGATGATTCGCCTTTTTAAGAGAGAACCCCTAAAAGACAATCCAAATCCATACTAGGACACTACCGAAGTTCAAAGAT